>JBCFYV010000003.1:30226728-30239228 GCA_039000515.1 Timema cristinae | reverse complement strand
ACTATCCCACATAGGAAAATTACATTTAAATAGACACGCATTTTCATATGATATTCTGAAGGAGTGATTGTATAGGTATAAATCATTTACGCAATGATGAGGAAGTCCTTGATGGTTTAGTCTGCAGAGTGGTCGATGCATAAAGACTTTTGTATTTACATTATCATTCCATCAGAATATAATCTGTAAATACGTGTTTGTTATTACTCACTTAATCAAAGAGTAAGGTTTGGAAAGAGTTGTTTATTAATGTAAAGGGGAAATTAATCGAAATTTCAATGGAGAAATTATGGAGATCTCGTTTGAAAATTACAATCTGTATAACCATCACCAGGATTCCAACTTAATCTCAAACTTTCGATTCAGAAACGAACATGCTACTGAATTTCTTCTATTTCTCAGATCTAGTGGTCACACGGACTAAGTTGTCAGGCTCAAGATAGAATGGACCGCTCGTGAGGGGAGATAGAGCTTAGAGAATCAGGTGTATTGAGGATAGTTTTCCAAAAGGTGTACATTAGTGTGGTCTTTACTATATGCTTCTAATGACTTATTGAATCGTCCTTTGCCTTGGTGTTGGACGTCTTAAATTGAGCCATTAAAGGCTATGGTGTTAGACCCATAAATTTAGCCTAAATATATTTGGTATCGTAAAACTTAAATTGAGTCGTAAAACTACTTGATGTTGTACCTCAATAGCCTTGTTGTTTGTACCCCTTAAATAAAGTTGTCAATAAACTTGATGTATCCCTAAAATTGAGTCGGTAATCACCTTGATAGTGCCTCGTATTAAATTAAGTCATCAATAGCTTTGGTTTTACGAGCTAATAATAAAAAAATTCTTTACGTAACGACTTCAAAAATTGAATCAAAGGCGATGTGATGTGCCAGTTAAATCATGGATTTACACGGCTACCAGTTTGACAACACGGGTAGGTGGGTAGTCTACAACACAGGCTGCATGTACACTTCAAACATTTACACAGAGATTTAGCTGCAGAACGAGCCATCCGACAGGTTCAGGTAATGGAGTCTTAAGTATTGTCTAAACAATGGTAGGTAAATAAATATAGGTGTGTTAACAGCCATTATGGCTGAGTGCGCTAAAAAGTATGCCTGTTTTGCACTTTTTCAGTTTTTATAAGGAGATCAGGGTTTGAATTCTGGCATACTTCACTGAGGGCGTTTATTCATATGTAGTTTTAAGTATGTATTCCCCATGATACTTAATAATATAGGTTATCTTACCATAAAACTACCTTAATCAGTGCACCACCTAATTACTTCGTCTTGAACTAACGAATAATATAACCATTAGAAAAACTTATTCATCTTGTGCTATGAGCTTGAATTTAATTAGATATAAATATAATAAAATCTAAAAGATAAATCCGTTTGTACTATATTTTAACAGTTTTACCAAATTCAAACATCAGAATAATCTAAACACCATTAAAAAATGAAAATGTTTGGCTTTTTGCTTAAAAAATAGTTATTATTTTCATACGTACGCTAGAACTGTATGCATATTATATCTAGCCACATTAATTTCAAGATAGTGACTGTCATAAGACAAACAGTTTTCGTTAAACATGTGAATATTTCATGGGATAAAGATAAAAAATGATTTAGATATCTCTAAAAGTTAACATATTTGATTGAATTATACTTGCTCACAAGTTGAACCTTACCGGATTACGGAACACAACATGACAATTTACTCAATTTACAATATTTTTACTACCAATATTTAATCTGAACTTTCTAAGTCAACTGGTTAGATATTGCAAATTGACTTAATTCTATAAAAGAAATATCTTCCAGTGTTTTAAAAAGTAATTATCTCTAAAATAAGTAGAAGCTTCAATTTAACCGATAGTACTTTTTTTTTTTACCATATTGAAAATTGATCCTCGACCACAAACTTTAGAGACGGATGCACTACCAAATTAAATAAATCATTGTGCGATATTATAATGGAGTGATTGTGAGTATATTTCCTCTAAAATAGTACCTCCTTATCCTTATCTATCAGATGAATTCATACATTTTTTATTATCCTAATTTTATAGTAACTATACCCATATTTGCGTGGATACACATAACTGTTTATGTATTTATGAATACCCCGCAAATGTGGGTACATTTCCTTTAGCCAAAACCATATTATTTGTTTCCCCCCTTCTCATTATCCATTTGGTCAATAGTCATATTTAGATAAAAATACACTCGTGTATGTACATATTAAATATACACTCGATAATTTTGAATAAAATATACTCGTATAGATTAATATTATAATATATACACTCGTGTATATAATTTATTCATAATATATAATATGTATAATATACATTGTATATTAATCATAATATATAATATGTATAATATACATTGTATATGCATCAATCCCGATAGATTATTATTTATATTTTTATATTTTATAGACGTGTGGTGAGATAAAACAAAGAAAAATATGAGGTTTGTGAGAGTAAGCGTGCTCCTATACTGAATGGTTTGAAGATACAAGACTGTAACGTTCGCGCGTTGATTGAAGCATTCATTTCTACGTCTTCATTTAATGACAGAGGAAACGTATTGAGTGCACGGAATACTCGTAAAAGAAAGTTCCCACCCTCGCCTCACGTCAACGAGCCCACTGTTCAATCAGACACAGAAGTAGGTTGTCGGCTTATAAGAGATGTAAATTAAACTAATCTCTCAAAAAAGGGTTGATGGTTTTACAAACAAGTGTTGATGTTGGTAATAAGCTTATAAAATAGTATTGATGTAGCAATAGGAATGTTTTCTAGAAGTATTTACAAATTGAATTACAGATTGTACAAATGTGTTGATTTGTAATTGTGTCACGTACAGTAGAGTGTATGGTATAGAATTGATCAATTCTTCCCCCCAAAAAAATCTAGTAGACACGTACTACTCATGAATATAGGTAGACATAGATGACGTAACTAATTAAATCTAATTTCGGAGCGTTATATTACAAGAATATTTGATATATTTTAGTAGTCTATTTCTGAAATAGTATAGTCAGACATTTTATTAAATTATTCGCAACATATCCTGTGAGGAACCATTTTAAATCTTACTTTCATTGAATTTTTATTAGAAATACAGATTCTCAGCTTGGTTATTAGACTAATTACGAAACGGCCATAAAATTAATATTACGTATAGTAAGTGTTTTAAAGGTCAGCTTCGTTCAAATACTACACTGCAAACTGTTTATTAAATTTGGAATAGACACAAAAAGACCTTCTATTACAGACCTCTGCTTGGATTAGATATAGCACAATGCTCATGACAAAAAAAAAACTCTTTTCTTATGACTTGATTCTTAATTTAATTAAAAAATATCCAGTCAAAGTTTTAAAATATTGGCTTCGATATGCACACGTTAGTTAGCCTACAGGGATTACTATAAATTTTTTGTAATTTCAGTCACTTTGTGTGCGGTAGATAGTGTGCAATGATCTTAATTTTATAAATATAAATACCCAAATAAATTTATCTTTGAAGGTTTGATATTTTATATAATTTAGTTAAACTATACAATCTATACTCGTTCAACGAAGTTTTTAAAATGTCTAAGTGTGAGGATATAAATCAGGATGTTATTATGTTTAAATGTAATTTAACTATGACTTTAAACCAAACAGTATTCGATCATTTACATGACAATTCCAGTGGTAACATACTGTAAATAGCAGTTACAAAATGATTACAACTCTATTAAACGTAAAGTTTTTGAGGAATAGCAACTTGAATTGAACACAGTTTACATAATCTGAATACAATATAACGCAATACTATTCACGCGATCTGCTGCCATTTTTGAAACCCTACACACATTTTTTATATTTAAATGATAATACCTTTAAGGAACATGATTTTTTTTTTCAAATCTACCAACAATTAATCCAATTTTCATGATTTTAGTTCACTGTGTCCCCAAATTTCGTTGCTGAAACCTTACCGATATCATCATGGTCATTTCTCCTTCCCAATGAATTATGAATAAAAATCCTACTCATCGATGGATGTAATATTATATATGCAATTTCTTACACACACGCTATGAAGAATTCCTTAAATTAACAGCGTCTTACTACCGTCTAGACAATTCATTACGATAGTAGGGTAGATAACGACTTCGGTGGTTGAATGGTCTAGGGCGTCGAACTCGTAATAGATTGAACTACCGATAACGGTAATGGTTTTCCACTATCCCTCCACAAAAATGGGGGTACATTTACTATAAAGTCAAGCTTTATAATCCATAACATGTTAGCATTAGTACGTATGCATATAACCCAAACAGGTAGTAAGCGTTGCGATATTTAAAAAAAATGGGTTCTCAAATGTAAAGTTTCAACTTAGATAAAATGTACCCGAATTTTAGATAAAAAGATGTTGGGATACCATTTAGAAAATAAAATTTCATTACAACTGCTCTGTATTAATACCTTGACCTCCCACTAACCGGCAAACCAGTCGTCAAAGAGCTTGACATTGAGTCAGCCTGCTCCCCGATGTGAATCCATTAAGAACGTTTTAGATAATATTAAAAAATGGTAACGCAGCCAACCTTATAAAAAAAATTACCATCTAGTAGGATTCTGGTCGGTTGAAGAGTATCTGACAGTAACAAAAATTATATATATATATATATATTATAAATACCTATAAAATAATACCTAAAATATTGTAAAATGTTATCAATGTCAGCAAAAAAAAAGTATTTTCTAAACCTTTCTTCCTACCAGAATCTTTTCGTTTAAATTTATAGCAAATCTAGTAAATAACTCGACCATCAAATAGAATAAACGGTACTTTCAACCCAATATTTAAAAAAAAAATACTGTATATATTTAATACGATTGAATCTTTTTTGAATTTGAACAATAATTCTTCCTTCTACCAAAACAGGTACTACACTCTTGATAAAAGTCATACAGTTCCCCCTTCTTACCTAACAATTAAAAACAACGAAACCCTTATTATTCTACATTTATCAAATTCTTACGTGAAATAAATTATCTCTATCCTCACTTTGATTCCCATTTCCTGACAAGTTCAGAGAGTGTACTTTATGATACGTCTATTATCTCAGACACAACTTCCCCCACCAACCCTTCTTCCTCTCATGAAATATGTATGAGTGGAACTGTAGTGCTACCAACTTTCCAGAGCTAAGGGTTGAAAAGGGATGAAGGGTAGAATAGGCTGCATAACATGTTGGGTGAGGGAGAGAGAGGTCTGGGAGGAAACAAGGTTAGATGCTCTTCCAACTTCCTGTGTGAAGTCACTAGACGTCCAGAAGCACCACGGGGTGTCCAAAGGCGTCTAAAGGGTACAAAAAGGCACAAGGGGTGTCTAAGGAACATTGATAGTTCGTAGATTAATATTATTTATTGTTTTAGAGAAAAATACAACGAATTGATTCATATTGGGGTAAATTAATCAAACACGCCTTTTACTATGGTTGGTTGTATATCAATGTATTATTCATTTAAAAAAACAAGTGATACACTCAGAAATTTACATGAAATATTTCAGTTTTACTTAAATATATAAAATTAATATATTTATATAAATATATTTGTCCATTAAACAACATTACAATCACATATTGACTTAATACGTCTTAAATAATTCATCAATAATACAAGGGATACTCCAACAAAACCAATCATAAGTTTTTGGCTGCACTTGATACAATGCTGGGACCTTTAACTCACAAGAAAGAAGAACGGCTGATGGATCTAAGGAGTAAAAGATCAAATTTAGTTAATTATGCATATACGTTTAGGATTATCACTATCCTAATATCCTAAAATCATGACTTTATCAAGTTTGTTACTTAAAAAGTAGCAATAAATATTGATACACTTTGCAATGTTTACATATTAAGTCTCTATATACATCAAATCATAAATATAGTTAAACTAAAACAAATTAATGTTTAATATGTTAAAAGGATTAAATATAGATGAATCAAACGGAAATACCTTATTTAATATCGATGAATCCGACCGTTTTACCAAAACTGACACTTTCAATATTTTCAAATAATTACCCATATAATTAACTAGATTTATTATACAAATGATATTATTATATATAGGATCTAAGCTAAGAATTATATTTTCATCGATTTACTCAAGATTTTAGCTTTCGCTGTGCAGATATTAAAATATATAATCTACTTAGTAAAACAAATGTTGGCCAATGGCTTGTAAATTTATATAAAAATACAATATAGAAACATTGTACAATAATGTAAAGTAATTGTTAATGAAGGAAGCCAACCTGAAAGGATAGTTAGGTTAGCCTTAGATAGAAAAAACACTTCCAACTTCTTTACACTTTCACAATTACACATGGTTTAACTTTCAGAATTACTGCCTTTTCATATAGACACATATAAAAGACAAAGAAAGATATTCTCCAAGCATGTAGTTCTATATAATGTATTTTATTCTGTGTTTTATTTGTTTTATATATATCTTGGTGTGAAAAGGGAAGAGTTCCGAAAATTAAAGAATGTGTTACTGTGAAAGTGTGAATAAGTTTTAAAAGTATTAGAAGATATGAAGAGAGAAGTGTATTTGTTCCTATCGAGGGCCAACTTAACGATCCTTTCAAGTTGGCTTTCTTCACTATAATTTATTTAAAATTCTTAATGGATATATTGAAAGGTGCAAGGTAAAGAGGGGTAAAGTCAAATTTTGGCTCAAATTGAGCTACTGACCCCATAAAAGATAATTATATAAAATCAATTATTGCAACCGTATTTAGTGAAATTTAATAGCTAACAGTAAAGAAAATATTGAATAATAATATTAATTAACCTATTTACTTTACACTAATACATTTTAGTATAAATTATTTAATTTAGTTAAGCACTTCCTTACAAATATTGAATTAAAGTACTGTAAATTCACCACTCAAGTTTATTTGGATGAAGGCTCAAAACTTACTAGAATAGTCCCTAAGGTATCCTTACGCCAACAGCTGACTGAAATCTTTCACTTTGGATAACTGTAATGAAACATGGTAATGTATGAATGTGATGATTAACCACAGTTTAAGACTAATATTATTTATATTTATTTTAGGTCGAGCACAAAGCTTATTTATCGATTTATTTAACTTTAAAAAACTATTATTCTCAGCACTTTCACAAAAAGTCTAACAAATATAGTTTCAAAATGGTTACCGACGAGTGAGTGATCATCACGCAAACAACTTATTTGCAACGGTGCACTCACGCAGTAGATAAAAATATTTTATTTAGTTAATTATTTCGAAATACAATAAAAAAATTAAAAATCTTTACTATGCATAAAAAATTACACATATTTTCTCTTTTCCACTTAATACGATGCCTATATTAAAAATCAGTAATGTATGCACTATATTACACTATATTCCAAAATAAATAAGTACTTTTAATTATGTTTAAAATATTGTTTTGGCTTGGAGAAAAATATATTATTAAAGTTAATGAAATAGTGTTAGAAAACTTAAGTTTTTGTTATTATAAATGTAAAATATAACATGTAATTAAAAAACTTATCATCTATAATAAAATAGTGATCTCTTAACAAATGTTAACAACCCAAAACATAAACATATTATTTTTCATATGTCATTCAGTAAAAAAAATCTATGATGAATATACTGATGGTGAAGTTTAAAAACATAATTTTATTATGCTTCGCTTTCTGAAGTATGCTTTAGGGGAAGTGACCGACTTTATTGTGAGATTTAGGACCAATAATGATAGCGAAAGGAAGCCCTTCGTCGGGCAGTCATAAGATACATAAAAATTATTTTTTATTACTAAGAAATAACGTGTTCGTTCTTCAAATAATATGATAAATAGTTATAAAAAGAAATCTGTAGCACTTTTAGAATATCTACAATTTCAGAAAACTGGATATTATTAAATATTTAATTTATGTTTCACTTTATTATAGACCTATAGGTAAAAAGGTATCCTAATGGACTAACTTCAATATAAAATATAAAATATCCATTTTCATCATTTTATTCTTAAAAGTAAATTAAAGTAGTGAATTATGTTTATCTACTTACACATTCTACTCCACACTGCTCTGACAAGACATCTTGTGAATGTGGGGAATGCCAGGCCTCCACCGTGGTCCGGATTCCACGATAAACTGTAAGTCCTCCAGTTCATCTCACAATCACCCTACCATTACACATTAGCGTAAGTACGTATAACCTGAACGGGTAGTAAGACGCGGTGCTAATAATAATAATAATAATAATAATAATAATAATAATAATAATACTCCACACTGTAAATCCGATTTAGGGCCCCAAGCTTCTTATACTAATATATCTATTCCATAAATAATATTCCACACTAATATAGTAGACAATGTGAAATGTTACGAAAAATGACTCTGTTGAACGTTATAAATAACGGCAGAGTGAACAAATGAAAATGCCCATAAGTTGGGGCGTAATTTGAGATGTTACGAAAAATGTAACAAAACGAATTTGGCAGCTATTTGATATGTGTTGAATTTATCTCCCCTTATGCCCCAAGCTGTGGTTTAGAAATTAGCGTCATCATTCTATTTTAGGTTCTCAAAATATATTTGGATTTTCCCCGGCTATTCATTTACCAGTTAGTTGGATGATCACATGAGTTTTTAGACATAACAGTTTTTATTTTGCTACACCTGTGAGAATGTATCATACTTTATTCTTCTCAAAACACATATTGAAATTTACAGGTAATATTATCCGTCTAGACACTATTCTCGTAAATATTCCCTGTAATTTTTTATTTCTCATTTAATTTATCAGGGAGGTAATTAACGTGCACCTTATGATATGACTGATTATATCAGCACACTATTTATTAAATATTGATATATAGAACAGACACAACTTCCAGTACAGAACCATTAATTTATCACTGTGAAAAGGTAGACCCACATTTCACTAATGATACATTTTTCGACCATTCCAGGAATTGAATCCTGGACCCATAGCTCAGTAGATATACACGCTACCAACTGAACTAGGGTGTATGACGACCTGTAAAGTTCAATATGTGTTTTTAGAAGAGTAAATATGATTCAATTACTGTATTTAGTAAAACATATCGATATAAATCATAAGATAAAACCCTCCACGCAAATGGGGTTCACTTCCTCTAATTCAACCTTCCCAATTCCTAATCAATTAGCGTGATTAGTACTTAAAGCGTATAACCCGAACGGGTAGTAAGACGTGGTGCTAAATATTATTATTATTCATAAGATAAAAATACTTGTCCACCTAGACACTTCTGAACAAAGGTTCGAAACACATCCTTTTACATTTTTAGAGCAAATGTTTTGCTACGACTGAATATAAAGTCTGATCTATAAAGAAAGAACAGTAAATTCACCAACATTGATTGGAAGTTACTAAAATTGGACATTATAGAAATATGTTTTATATGATTGACTTATTAAATAGTAAATATAATTTATAACTCTTTGCACTATTGTATCTCATGTTGCCACAATGATGTAAAAGAAAATACTTTAAATGTATTTCATTATTAGACCATTTCATTTATGATGTAAATACAAATAATTAAGTAACACTTTGTAGATGGAACCAATACCAATCAAATAAAACGTTTCTACAATATCAAATTTTAGTTAATTCCAATAAATGTTGCTGATTTATACTGTTCTTCCTATAAAAATAAGACTTTATGTCTGCTTAGTTTAACAATTTTCAATCATCGATCAACATATTTTGCTTCTTCAAGATTTCCGAATAAAGAATAATAAAACATTCGTCCACTTTTACGTTTTCAGTTCAACAGACAAAAGACGGGTGGTTATTTTGAGTGCTTCTCTCTCGTAGACCGTGTTTTCATCCACCAATCAGGAGCGCGTGGGAGGCGCCAAAAACAAAGGTGGGAGGAGTTTTTTTTTTTTAAAGATTCATATGTTCGAAAAGCTAACTTATACGCGGAAGTGAAAACCAATTTGAATATGAAATAATTACAAATGCCAAATATGACCCTGCCTTACAAGATGAATACAATATTGAAATAATAAATTAGAATATAATTTACGTTAGACGGTTAATTTTATATATAAAATGTGTGAAAAAAATTATTTTATTTAAAATGGGAGCTTAGAGAAATTGCACCAGTATTTGCTTAAAAATATAAAATAAGTCCACTAATGAAGCGGCTCGTAGCACGTAATGTACGTATGTGTGGAATTAGAACTCAAAACAAAATCTAAAGTTTTAACTGGCTGCCAGGTCCCCATCGTGGTTCGGATTCCACGTTAAACTGTAGGTCCTTCATTTCATATCACGATCACCCTACCATTACACATTAGCGTAAGTGCGTATAACCCGAACGGGTAGTAAGACGCGGTGCTAATAATAATTTTAACTGGCTCTACATAATTGATAAATTAGCCATATTTGGGTAAAAATATTATTGATATTTTGGGCATTATCATATATCAATTAAATTTATGATAAATATGAGCAGAAGTAACCAGCTCTGTCCGGGGTAAAAAATTGCTTTTCTTCAAAAACACATAAAAAAACTCTTAATTTTATTGATTCTGACCCGGTTTTTAATTAATAATAAAAAATTAAACAAAATGTTAACATTTCGATTTTGAGGGTGCACACGTTCATGCGCATGGACCACTAATTTTAAAATCTCGGACCTCTGCGTGCGTGTATTGCTTATGACAGACAAACAAACAAATTCCTCATTTTATTAATTTAGATGGCTTAGAATTCCCAAAGGGGAATTTTTAGTTGATGGTGAGAGATGATGGGTAAGGAAGGGGTATATATGCATACATGCATAGTTTTACAATATAAGTATAAACTTCTCCAACATCTACTTTCCTTTCACCCCCTCTTTCCCTTCACCTTGGCCCAATCTTCTCCTCTTTACTCTACATTCCTCCTTACTCCATTTATATCTCTTATGTTAACATAAAAAACAGAATTCACTCAGTACAAGTGATACAGTTTACTATAAGGAATAAAGATAGAAAAGGTTGCTTGGTATAAATTCACTCACATTGACATGGAAGAGAAAGTTAAAACTGAAGTGATAATTCGCATTTGAGAAACCACCACAATCTCAATCAGATAGATTACCACCTCTAAATTCTCTCTCACTAGAAATCCAATAGCCTATATCACGAGATCCAAACTTTAGAATCACATTTCACACTTTTAAAAACTACTTCATTTTTAAATAACAGTGCAAATTTAAAATTTAAATTTGAATTTTTCTTATCAAAGTTTTAAAGGAAACATTTAATAAAAAAAGATCTTGAGTTTTCATCGCGTCATCATGAAATAGAATTACAAGGAAAATAGATTTATAGACACGGAAATGAAATGTAAATTAGATTAGTTTTCTAAGGATAACAAAGAAAACTACTTTGTTTTAAAATAATCTGCTTAATGATATCCAATAACCCATGAGGTTTAAATGTATTAAGTCCTTTGCACGATTAGAATAAGGTGATTTATATATATAATATATATATATATAATATTTTTTACATAGAGTCTTACTACCCGTTCGGGTTATACACTTATGTACTAATTACTCTAACAGTTTTAGGGATAAGAAAGGTTAAAGTTTTATAGAAATGTACCCGCATTTGCATGGAGAGATAGTGGAAACCATTTGGGGGATAAAAAGCACCCTCAGCACACCCGACCAAGATTTGAACCTCGATATCCTTATCATAAGCAGTATAGTCCACTTATAGAGTAGCACCTTAGACCATGTGGCCACCGAAACAGGTACAGACCATGTTAATGTAGAATAACACAAGGGGAAAAAATTTAGTAATTTAACGTCAGTTATACGTGAGATTTATCAGATGAAAATCGAAAAAAATCAAATGTTACTTTTACCGAAATATTATGTATAGTGAAACAAATATTTAGTAAAAAATTAATATTACAATGCATCAAGAGTTCTGTGCGCTCACATGATTAATGTTTTAATATTCAATTATATAGATGCTATTATTATTAGCACCGCGTCTTACTACCCGTTCGGGCTATACGCACTTACGCTAATGTGTAATGGTAGGGTGATTGAGATGAAATGGAGGACCTACAGTTTAACGTGGAATCCGAACCACGGTGGAGGCCTGGCATTCCACACATTCACAAGATGTCGTCTTGTCAGAGGTGAAGGAAGGTTTTGGTAGTCAGATAAATCTGTGCCGGGACCGAGGATTGAACCCCGGCCGCCAGCACAGAAGTCTGACACCTTACCCCTAGACCACCAGGTCACCCTATATAGATGCTCTACTTCCATAAGTTTGTTTATCTGATTTGAATTGAAGCTTAATTTGAATACTCTAGTATTTCATGTCCAAACCAATTAAGTGTTGTGTTTATATTTTGATTGGAAGATCCAATTATTTAAG